>BSBK01003363.1:1235000-1275790 GCA_027943335.1 Chamaecyparis obtusa | reverse complement strand
AGAACCATTGTATTGCTACTTGAGAGGCTTAATGACTTAAGCCACAACAAAGCCATCCCCATAAATCATACACAAAGAGTTTATCCTCAAAAATAGTCAACAACCCCAATAGGAAGACAACTTTGACTAGCATGTGTTTATCTCATCATGTCTCTACTTCAAATAGGATTGCATTTCAAATAAGTTAAAAGAAGGGTCAATGAATGATCACTTGCCCGATGTAAAGAATATTAAATAAAATATTGGCAAAAATAAAATGTTGAACAAAGTGGGTTATCGAGAAAGAAAGATCAAGTGGTAGCATGAAGAACAACTTATTCGATAAGTCAGGGAGTTTGCTTGTGGGCTCTTGTATACAGTATCAACACAAAATGTAGTTTTGAACAAGATTTAATTACAATGTATCAATGAACAAACTCATTCAAAAAGAAAATATGTGGTGGGACCCTTTTGGCCTAAGCATCAAACAATATAGGAACTTCAAATAAGAAAATATGGTTGAGTAATGATGGATGAGGTTCTTTGAAATGTGGTGGGGCCGCTTTGCTCTGAGCATCAAGTAAAATGCTATGTCGAGTAACCTAGCCAAAGGAGAAATGATACATCAATTACTCGAAGGGAAGACGGGAAGGCTAAAGCAAATTGAGATATGAATTAAGCCCCTTTGATTCTCGATAGATACATTGGCACTACTTTTGATGATAAGAGTTTAAGTCTATATTTGCTTGGGGGTAAAATCAATAAAAATGGAGGCATAGTAGGTATGATTCCTAAAATTCAAAAGGGAAGGGTGGGACCTACAAATATCGAAGATAAAATTGTGCTAAAGATGATAGAGGAAGCTAGATCATTAGAAATCCAACATAATGGTGGTATGTTTGACTTCAAAGAAGAACTAAATGCTGTAGTACAAAGAATTAACATTGGGGTGCTAATCATTAGAATTAGAAGCACAGTACGATGAATCCTAAAATTTTGAAGGAAAGGGTGGGGGTCCTAGTGTCAATGATAAAAAATAGAAGCAAGGTAGTATGAATCTAAAAAATTTGAAGGGAAGATTGTGACCCATATATTTTAAATTTATAGTTGTACAAAGAGAAAATCATCAGAAATCTAATAGATTGGCGACTAATTTGAACTTCAAAGGATACTCTATGTGCAAAGGATTGATGCACGAGAAGCCAATCAAACAATACAAAACTTTGAATAAGAAAAAATGATTAAGTAACGATGGCTAAGGTTCTTCAAGATGTGGTGGGGCCTCTTCACTTTGAGCATCGAGTAAATGCAATGTCGAGTAACCTAGTCTAAGGAGAAATGATACATCAGTCACTATAAGGAATAATGGGAAGGCTAAACAAAATTATGATATATATTAAGGCCCTCTAATTCCTAATGGATACATCAACACTACTTTTGGAAATAAGATTTTAAGTCCATATTTGCTTGGGGTACAACCGGTTGGAAATGGAGGCATAGAAGGTATGATTCTTGAAATTCTAAAGGGAAGGTTGGGACCCATGAATACCAAAGATAAAATTGTGTCGAAGATGATAGAGGAAGACAAATCATTGGAAATATGACATAATGGTGGTAAGTTTGACTTCAAAGAAGAACTAAATACTCTAGTACAAAGAATTAACGTGGGGTACTAATCATCAGAATTGGAAGCACAGTAAGGTGAATCCTAAAATTTTGAAGGAAAGGGTGGGGCCTAGTGCCAATGATCAGAAATGGAAGCAAGGTATTATGAATAGTAAATTTTTGAAGGGAAGACTGGGGCCCACATATTTTTAAGTTATAGTTGTACGAAGGAAAAATCATCATATATATGATAAATTGGTGACTAATTTGAACTTCAAAGTATACGAGCTATGTGTGGAGAATTGATGCATAGGGAGCCAATTGAAAAATATAGAACTTTGAATAAGAAAATATGGTTGAGTAACGATGGTCGAGGTTCTTCAAGATGTGGTGGGGCCACTTCACTTTGAGCATCAAGTAAAATGCTATGTCAAGTAAGCTAGCCTAACAAGAAATGATACATCAGTCAGTCAAAGGAAGAACATGAAGACTAAAGAAAATTGGGGGGTGAACCCACAATAGTGAGTTACACTTTTTAGCCTGAACAGACACTGAACTCTACATTTTGAGAAAAACTTTCAAATTCGGATGCATATTGCCGTTGAACCGCTCAAAATCGGAGGATGAAGTAAATTAGAGTCTTTTAAGATTTTCTGTCTAGTTTATATATATATATATATATATATATATATATATATATATATATATATATATATATATATATATATATATATATATATATATATATATATATATATATATATATATATATATATATATATATATATATATATATATATATATCTCTCTCTCTCTCTCTCTCTCTATATATATATATATATATGGTGTTGAAAACGTCATTTTCAAATAGTAACATTATTTTCATATAGCATAATTTTTTTTGTAAAATAGATATGAATGCGATTCTTTCAAATTTAGTTTTGTAACATCCATACGAAGGGCATGCAATTGGTTTGACGACATTATCACTATTATTTCATATTTTATTAACGTTTGAAGTTGACTAAACTAAAATTTTGACCTACCTTGACTACATAGCTTATAACTTATTGTGTATTTATCAAATTTCAATTATTATTATTTTAATAGAAAGTAGACTCAAATACGAAGGGCACTATTATTTTTCCACAAAAAAATTCTTTGTTTTACTATTTTTCATTGAACGTCAAACTCAGAGGTTTATATTTGATAAAAAACCTACATTCATTTAACGTCAAAAACCATACACATAATAAATTTAAAAATAGTCAAATATATAACCATTTGAAAGCTAGTTCTGAGTACTTGTTGAATGCAAAAGGACATATTCTTATTCATCCATTTGATCAGCATGCTTGAGGCCCGAAGCCATGAAATTCTAAGAATTTCTTGAAAACTTGAAACCATGGCTCAAACCAGGGACTTTCGATCGAAAGTACTTTGCCCAAAAATGGAAAATTTAGTTAATACTAACCTAGTTTCGATCGAAAGTCATTTACTTTCGATAGAAAGTCAAGTTTGACTTTCGATCGAAAGTCATGTCGGCCTTTTTGGTGCCATTTTCGATTGATAAGAATTAGGTATAAATAAATGTATATTTTTTTCATTTCTTAAATCTGAAAGCTATAAAATAATTCGTATTTAGGAGAAGAAAGACATTTTGGCATGAAATAATTTTCTAAGTTGTGATGGGAAATAAAAAGAGAAGGCTAAACAAAGTACACGACATTATTCAGAAGAGATTGAACAAAGACTACGTGAAGAATCATAAGAAAGATATCATCGTCAAAAACAAGGTATGTCTAAGATGTCTAGATAGATAGATATTTTAAGTTGATGGTCAAGACTTGTCTTAATGTTCATGTAAATGTGATATTGTAGGTCTATTAGACTTAACTAGACCTAGCAGTAGACCTATTTGAACTAATAGGACTTATTAGGACTAATTAGGACCTATTCTAGGACTAATAAGACCTATTAGGTGTATGCACCCTAAAATGGTCACCTAGACTTTGGGCCCCCATTTAGCAATTTATCAAATCCCTGAATCAATATTTTTAAAAATCAACATTTTCAATTATATCAATTTTCTTGATCAAATCCTAGTTTTATCATTTTTTATTATTTGCCTTGGGTTAACCATTTTATCCTAAGTCTTTATTTATTTAAAAGGAATATTTCATCCCTTTTTAATAAATAAAAAGCTCCCACTTTTCCTCTTATCCTAAGTTGCACAAATAAAGCATTATTCTTATTTTATAAAAAGAAGAAAGACACTTTTTGTCTTATATGGACACAAAAGTCAACTCTTATTTTCTCATTGGAGGATACTTTTGCACATGGATTGCTCTTCTTTGATGCTCCACTGTTGATTAAATCTTTTGCCTCTTAATCTCCATGGTCCATTTCTCCTCATTTCCTATAAAAGAAGAGCCCTCTTCCTCATTCTAGGTCATTCACTTTTATGCTAATTTTATGCTGCAGGTTTTCTAAGTTATTTGGAGCTCTTTGAAGACATCTTGCATCCAAGCTTTGAAGACATTATTGTTGCATTTCATTTAGTTTACTTTCATAATTGCATAATCATGACATTTTTAGTATAGATTTCCTTTATGCAATAGATTAGTCTCACATATCTTAATTAGGAAGGATTGTAAGACTTGTACTTTCCTTTCATAGTCTAACTTGTATTTTCCTTTCATAAATTAGATTTCCTTTCAAGAATTGCATTGCATTTCATTTTCATTTGATTCTTGGGGATATTGGCACTCTTGCCCTTGTCTTCACTTGAATCTCTCATTGTGTGGTTGACTAGATTAGCTTTGTCCTTTAGATTTTGCATTTCTGTCATATTTTCGATGATTTTTGGACATTATTCGTGGTCTCTAAGTTTTCTGTCTCAGTGTATCACGTGATAATTTCAAGAATATCGCGTGATAGTTTTCTGTATACATGAGCGATACTTCACCAGTTAGAAGTATCGCCTATCTGTTTCAGGAACTGTCGCCTGGTCTCAGATGAAGTATCGCCTAGGTATAGAGCAGAGTATTGCTCAGACTAATATTATCACCCTAGTACACTAAGAAGTGTTGCGTGGTAATTCTAGTGTCTGCAGTCTATTTCTATACCCGACAGTGAGCCTTTTTTAAGTTTTTTGGCCGAATCTTGATTTAGTTAGCTTGTTGTTTCTATTTCCTGCACTTAGACAAAATTAATTTGCATAGTTGTACTTAGTTTCTTGCACCTTCATTTGGATTTTGGATTTAAAAAGAACCTCTCATGTGTTTGGCTTGAATGTTTACTTGCTTTCATAGGCACATCTCTTTTATGCTCTTAATGGTGAATGAAAGAACATAGATTTGTTTTTACAAGTTTGTGTAAGTGAATGCTTCTTGGTTTCCAATATCAAATATCTCATTGAGTGATTGGGGGCATGGATTCATTCCTTGTTTACATAGGGAGTTAAATGCACCACTTTGTGGACTCACTCTATGTTTTCTTGGAAAGTTAAATATTTCATTGATTCAACCCTTTCTCATTTGTGAGTAGTATTGATAAGCAACTTTAGAGTACTTTTGATTGATCTTGTTAGCTAAATTGGGTGTTGGAATCACTTATTTATAATCGCCCCTCATTTCTACCCTTTGGATGCAAGGTCAACATTCATACATAGGGGAGGGGTCTACTTGAAAAGAGCATTAAGTGTTCCACAAAGTTTCCCCCATTTTATGCTTTCTTGATCTCATTAGTTTTCTAAGGTATGGACTCACCTTGAGTTTGTGTGAGGAGTTAAATGTTCCACTTTTTTGGACTCACTTCACACTCACTTGAGGAGTACTTTTGATTGATCTTGTTGGCTACATTGGGTGTTGGACTCGCTTATTTCTAATCGCCCCTCATTTCCACCCTTTGGATGCAAGTTCAACATTCATACATAGGGGAGGGGTCTACTTGAAAAGAGCATTAAGTGTTCCACAAAATTCTCCCTTTGATGCTTTCTTGATCTCATTATTTTTCTAAGGTGTTGAATTGCTTTGAGTTTGTGTGAAGAGTTAAATGTTCCACTTTTTGGACTCACTTCACACTTACTTGGCGAGTTAAATGTTCCACCTTTAGTGCTTTAAATACTTTTGATAGTGGATTGCTTGGAGCCAATTGGATTTTGGATTGTTCTAACCTTGTTGGGCTAACAAGTTGTGCTTGTAGGTGCTCTCATTACTTGAAATATTTTGCCAAAAAAATGCATGTCAAAGCTTCAAATGCACAAGGGCTACTAACGGTTTTTGTAGGGCTGCCCAAAGCATAAAAACCCAAATCAAGTGCTTGTTTAATTACTTTCTTTATTGAGTGCGACATATACTAGTTGTTTCATTTCATAGGCACTTAATATCTTGTTGTAGGAATTCTTGAGTGGTAGGAGAAGTATGCTCTTCACCCTTGTGGTGAACCAAAAAATCTTGACCCATCTTTGGATTTTGAAAGCAAGAGGGTAATTGAATCTTTGCCTGGTGTGTTTGGGAGAAAGCTTTGAGATAAGGGAGTATGCTCTTCACCCTTGTGGTGAGACAAAATTTTTGAATCTCATAAGTTGATCCATTTTTGTTTAGATTGTTAGAATCCTTTAGCGGGCCTACTCTTGAGCAATCAAGAGGAATGACCCAAGTGGGGACAAGCTTATTGTCGGCTATTCTGACCCACTATAAACTCAAGGCTATCAAAGACACAAAACTTTGGTAGACGTAGTGCTTGTCTTCGCTTGATGTGAGTACTTGCGGGATTGTGACCATGAGGAAAGTATTGAGCAAGAATGCTTAAGGTACTCTTGAGGCCACAAGGTTCCAGTCTTTTATGAGGAGCAAGAGGGGTACTACGAACGGAAGCCCTTACTAAGAACTATAGTTAGAGGCCACCCTATTTTTTCGCTTAACTTCTTGGTGCAAAGATTGACCCAAGTGGAATAACCCAGATCACCCCAAGATTACTCACCATATGTGTTCCTTTGGTTGTGTCTTTGACACTTCCATGACAAAGCCAATATCTATTGTGGGCAACCACTTTGTGTGAGGCAAGGGAGCATCAAGTGTGGGCCAAGTTGTTAAGTATTGAGCCTTGACTTTCTAGGATAGATATTGCTTGAAGTGTCTTTGATTGTGTAATACCAGTGCCAACATTCTTGAACATTCAAACAATCAGTAATATTCTTAGGGTGCTTTTCTATTTTGATATCACAAGTGTTTGTCTTGGCAAGGTTGGTTTTGCCCTTGTTTCAAGTGCTTGAAGACACGTTTGATCCCATACTATTTGCAAACCTATCAATTTACTGTTGTCATTATGATTGGAATAAAAAAATCAACCCTCAAACTAAATTTTTTGATCAAATAGACCTGAAAATGCACATTTCACACAATTCTGGTCAAGTGTCATGCAAACTAGCAATAGTATCGCCTGCTTTGAGAAGAAATATCGCGCGATAGTTTGTTTCCCCTAGTTTATCACCCGACCTGCCTGGAGTCTATCGCTTAGTGAAAGGCGAGATATCACCTTAGTTAGAAGTATCACCTGGTTAGCCTAGAAAGTGTCGCTTGAGAATTTTTTGTTGTATACCTGGTTTTAGTCATTTCGCAGTTGCTTTTAGTTGGCTGGGTCTTTAGAAAGGTAACTTATCTTGCCGCTAGAAGCCTGTCTTTACTCTAAATTTTTGTTTTAGCCCTCTAGGGGTAGTGTCATTCGATTTACAAAGTCACTTTGGGAAGAATTGTCAAGTTAGAAGATTATTCCTATTGAGAAAGTATATCTCTAGAGTTGTTAATAACATTCTTGGAGAATTCTAGTACTCTTTTTGTCCAAATCATTTCCACTCAAATTCAATTTCAATTATACAATTTGGGCTAAGTCCATCCTCCTGATTCAAATGTGCAAGGATATTGATCCTTTGATTTTAGCACCTCTTTGACAGTGTTGGTAACGCCATTTGCAATTTTTATCTTTCCATCTCTTTTGGGACATTAGAGAACTTTAATTATCCTAGTTTGGTGTTGGCACTTTGAAAGGTCACTTTATCTTCAAGAATCCTTTTTTTTCATGTCAGTTACTGTGTGTGTGAAAATTGTACCTAATCTATAGACACAACACTTCAGTAAAATATTAGAGGTTAGCTAAAATCAAAATCATGCAAAATTGAAAACTATCTAACCAAGCGATTTACTGCCTTCTAGTAGGTGCAAGATTGATGTTCTCAGATTGTAATCGAGATCAGTGACCTAGACGACACCTAAATGAAGGATTTGAATGCAATTTATCTAGATATGAATTGAATACAATTAATCTTTTTTTTAAAATATTTTCTATGCAATAAGAATGATAAAAACTTGATATGAATCTATGCTAGATGAAATTGATATGCTATGAATGCTATTGAAAATTGATATGCAATACTAATCTAGAAATGATATGCAATATGAATGCAAAAATAAGATTGATCTCACAAAGATGTTGATTCGCAAGAGCTTTGATTCTTCAATTCCAATTCTTCAGCGTGATTGTGCAAAAATATGAGATGCTTGGATGCAAATTTGAGAGATGATTGAGAGATGAATTATGAAGAGATGAGTCTTGTTTTTATAGAAATCCAAGGCTTTGGAGGTGCATGAGAAAAAGCCATAAATCACTCAAATAACTCAACTTGATTTTTGAGTTATTTTTAAATAAAGATAATTAAGTCACAAAAATCATGCAAAAGCACAGTTCAACTTGAATTAGAAGTTTAGATCAACTTTAAAACTCGAAAAGATGTTGAGTTTCAAAAAGCTAACAACTTGCATTGATTTTCCAATTTTGAGTTTAACTGGTCCTTGAATGTGCACATGGATAATTATGATTTAATAAATAAATAAAGTGATTTATTCTCAACTTAACTGCTTCTTGAAATAAAATAATTAATTTATGGGTTAATTAACTATTTTACCAAACTTTTATTAAAAATTATATTATTAAATAATGACAACATGCTTTAATTAATTAAATAAGAATTTAATCAATTATTCATAGGAATTTTGATTTATTGTCAAAATTAAATAATATAATTAATAATAGATATAATTAAATTTAATTAAACAATTAAGTGGCAAATATTAAATCTAATTAATTAAATATGCAAAATATTTAATTAATCAAATTTTAGGATAAATGTGATTTATTGCCAAATAATTATAAAATTAAAGATAATTATGATGATTAGGAATATTACTAGGAATATTCCCCGATGTAGAATTTAAGATAATCAATTATGATTCGATGATGTTTAGATGTGCCTTAGATTAGGACTTTGATGTCGATTTCATTCGAATTGAAGATGTAGGAGATTAATGAACTTATAGCCCATTTTTGGGGTATTACATTTTGCCCCTCTTTGAATTACTGTGCGAAGCACAGTGGTTCAAAGAAAGTCTGTGTTTGATAAAGATATGAAACTGATGCGAAATTGATAATTGATATGAGACAGAAGCTGATTGATATTGATTTGATATCAAGATAATAGGTCTTGAATGACCAAAGATAATGTTCACTATAGCAGCGATGAATTGCGGATTGCGAAAAAGTGTCAAAACACCTGATTCCAAACCTTAGGATTGCAAAGAAGTGAGTGACCCGTTCTAGACTCGATTGTCTTAGCAGAACTAGCAGGTATCACATCCGAATCCTTCAGTTGCCAAAGAACCAAGGGAAGAACACTGATGAACCGATGGGTGCAAAAACTGATATAGTTTACAAGATTAGGAGAATACCAGATTGATATGGATCTTGATGAATCTGATATGCCCCAAGTGATGGTAGATTTGCCCCGAGCGATGAGGTCTTTTTGATGAATCAGTAACTAGACGTGATTATTGTCTTGATTACTGATGAAAGATATTGATTTCCAATTTGATTACAGACTTTGAATGATATGCAATACCATGCCCCCTTCGGGATTAAAATTGAAATCTGACAAGAAAAGTCAGTGTTGAGAGTTTAGAAGCATGTTAATTGATTTGAGAAGTGGTTAAACACGTCCGGTGAATGCATTCTACATCGTTTAGAGGTCCTAGAGACCAAGGTTGACTAGGTTTGATCATGAGTTGACCATAGTTGACCAAGTTGAAATTTTGATAGTTTGATGTAAGATAATCAGTTAAGTTGAAAAATGGATTTCTACTATGATTGAAGGTTGATTATGCAAGTAGTTGACAATATGAATGATCTCAGATTTTAATTTTGATCCTGAAAAAGGATTCTGCTTGCTATTTCGTTGGAGGAACCTTCGTGTGGGATTCAGCTCTTGTTAGATTGGAAGATGCGAGTGGAGAATCATTTAAGCTTCGAAGTTTATTTAGCCATTGTGAGATCATGCAAACATGAAAAATGCAAAGAGACATGCAAGATGAAATGCAACCTAAGACCTAGGACCTAGTCATTGATCATGTGTCGATTTGTTATCATCATTGAACTTTTAGGTAACCGGATAAATCAATACAATGCCCACTAGCCATGAAACCATAGACATATGAATATCGATTTGTATGCACAAGATTCAATACAACACCCACTGGTTATACAACCATGGACATATGAATATTGATTTGTATTCGGAATGTTGGATTAGATATAAGCACCAAGGCACAAACGCTAGGATGACCTGAATATCATGTCTATTTTGATATAACAATTTGTACAAGCATCAAAACATAAACATCGTGATGACCTGAGTACACCTTGCGTTTAACATACACATCAAACAATCAAAAGATCATTCTAAATCTAGTGTGAATTACCCGTAGTGACCTTTTATTATTCACCTCCTTAGGCAAGATCGTGTTTCACAGTAGGAGAAAGAATTTACTTTAAAAAGATAATAGTTAGATCAAACGTCCTTAAATTTTTTAGGTATTAATGGTCGAGGTACGCATGGCCATCTAATTCGAGATAGAGGCTCTTACAGTCAGACACCATTTCAATCTAGAATTTCCAAAGTTGTTAGATTTTCATATACAAGCAGAAGACAAAGAAAAGATTATGCCCCGAGTCATCACCCTCTAAATCCTGTAAAGGACATCATCGAAGAGCTCGAAGGGACACAATATGCAAAAATCTCAATGCGGATCAACAAGCATACAAGGAGATAAAAGTATGTAAAAAGCATAGATTGTTTTCAGTTGAGTTTTGATGTTTGATTGTTGTAGATGCAAAATCCTTTCTGGAGACGAGACAGACAGATAGACTCAACTGGAAGCTTCAAAGGACTCTGACTGGATAGGAAATATCTAAGATACATGAGAGACCATAGGATATGACATTGATTGCCCCCAAATTTGAACATTGATAGGATACAGACACTTGAGCTGATTGGTGTACAGACCGACTTATTGAAACCAGCATATGCAGAAACAAACTGGGAGATATGTACAAACTAAAGCAAGACTGAAAGCTGGGAAAGACCAAGATTGTGCTGATAGATGGAGCATTTTGGAACAAGTGGTGCCCGTTTGTCGGGTTTTCACCATCTTGGCAGAGATTCTATTTTTGCTACCAAGGCGCCTGTTTCCAAGTTTTCACCAAGGCACTTTTCTTTTCTTTTTTGTATTTTTCATTTTTATTTTTTTTTGAATTTTTTATATTTTTTGATTTTTTTGTGAATCATCAAGGCGCCTATTGCTAGGTTTTCACCAATATGTTCATTTTTTAAGGACATTTTCCAAATTTTAAGATTTTTTCAGGACATTTTACCATAGATTGAATGCTTTAAGTGTAGAATTTCTTTAGATGGAGAATGTTGATTGGTTCTCAGAGCTGTTCTCCTTCAGTTGTTGAGAGTTGATAGGCACCAGAGCCAAAAGTAGTAGTGATTACAAAGGGACCCAGCCAGTTGGGTTCAAACTTCCCCTTGCATTCTCAATGGGATTGATTTTTAGGATTTTCTCTCAAGACTAGATCACCAACCTGAAATTTTTTGTGTCTGACTGTCTTGTTGTAGCCTCTAGATATTCTCTTCTGATATACTCTAAGATGGTCATACGCTGCTTGTCTGCACTTATCTAGTAGTCCAAGTTCTTGCAACCTAAACACTCTGTAGTCATCATCAGTTACTAGACCATGCATTCTGATTCTTAGTGATGGGATTTCAACCTCAATAGGCAATACCGCTTCAGACCCATAAACTAAAGTGAAAGGTGTAGCCCCATTGAGCATTCTAATGCTTATTCTGATACTAGTTCTGATACTTATTCTGATACTGGTTTTGATACTAGTTCTGATACTAGTTCTGATATTGGTAGCTCTTTTTCCATTGCAAACTCCCAAGCAAGATCATATCATGCAGTCCCAATGTCTAGCAAGGTGGAGAACAAGAGGGATTGGCAAGCTGGTGGAAGAGATGGAAGACAAGAGAATGAAGGAGAAGAAATCTTCAAGGGAAAACTCCTCAAGAATACCCAAGCTAGGGAAAAATTGTCATGTAAAGCACATTTGGACAAGCAATGAAAGGCCAGCATAAGATAAGTCACAAAAGCATAATGCCAAAGAAGGAAAGGATGTAGTACAAAAGAGTAGACATGTCAAGAGGCTTCATAGCACTATGTTTTACTCTTTCTTTCTATTAGATCAAGACCAAAGGGGAAAAGGATAGCGATAGGTGAAAATGAATGGAGGAAGATGGATACGAAGGCTAAACATGGAAGGAATGAAAGCAAGATCATCATAAGACAACTCACAAAATAGCCAAATGTTTGTGTATAGATCAACATTGTCAAGATCAAAGAGAGAAGATGGAATGGATGAAATATGTAGAAGAACTACGCATGATGCCTGATTGCCAGGTTTTCATCACGGTACTTATCCAAGGTGCCACAAGGAAGTGGTTTTTACCATAGGATGAATTTATTTCTCTTTACTTTTGCTACCAAGGTGCCTGTTTCCAGGTTTTCACCAAGGCACATTTTCAAATTTTTTTTATTTTTTTATTTTTTTGGAAGAAGGCAAGCTTTTTAGATAATGCTCCTTGAAAAGATAAACCATGATATGTCAAGGAATCAAAATGATATGCTCAAAGATGCTGATAGGGAAAGGAATATGGAAGAGAAAAATAGAGGATAGGGTTTTATGTAAAGCGAGTGAGGTTGGAAGATAGGAGGAATAGGCAAATGAGGAAAAAGGATAGAAGGTAGAAGGATAATGCATGGAAGGATTGTAAAAAGGTAGGTGGAAAGGAAGGCAAGATCAACATCAACACATACCTTGAAGGGTGGTGAGAGGATGGAGGAATCATGAATGAAGGAATACGTGAAGGAATATGGTGAATGGATAGCAGAGGTTGTGGTTTAGGCGCATGGAATGGAAGAATATTTTTGGAGGGAAATGAAGTGAAAGCCTTTGGAAGCTTGAATGTCAATTTCACCTTTTTCTCAACACCAGACTCTTTCAAGAGAGACTTTGGAATCCATATAGCCATAGGCTTTTTATTTCCTTTTGATGATCTAGAGATAATATCTTCAATGATGGATTTTGGAACCCATACTTGTCTTGTAGTTTTTTTCTTAGATATCTCTTTTGACTTTATGTTTTCACGTCATTTAGAGGAGACATAATGATCTTCTTTTTTTGATGGATTCTTGTATTGCTTCTTTTTCTTGTATTGAACATTCAAGTTACTTCCAAAAGACTTGAGATTTGTGGAAGAGGGAGGATATGACTGGTTTAGATGGGTGGGTGGATGAAAAGGATTCAAGGGTATGCATCTATGTTGATCTTGAGGAAAGATGGGAGATGGAGGTATGTAAGGACCCAAGATGGATGGCGAATTAGGAGAGTTAGGAGGGGAGAGTGAAGGGACATAAGGACCCAAGATGGAAGGAAGGCATGAATCCCTTAGTAGTGGTGGAAGAGGTCCAAGGATGGAAGTGGAAGATGCAAAAGGATAATCAATAAGTTCATCAGCATCTATATGACAACCAAAGATATCAGCATTTTCAGAGTGAGCATTAGAATTTTTAATAGAATCGTGGACATCTTGAATAGGAGCACCTTCTTTGATAGGATTGTTCAAAGCTTGCAAAGACTCAGGAAGAGTAGAAAGTGGAAATGAACTTGGAGTGGTAGAACAAGAAGATGAAAGACTTTGATCTTGACAAGGATCTTTGGAAAGCATAAGCGTATAATTTTTCTCTTGATTTTCAATAGGCTCAACATTGGAAGTAACAACACCATTTTTAACAACCTTAATGGAAGTATCATCTTTGGAAAGCACAAGTGTAGTAAGGTTATTTTGATTGTCAATAAGCTCAACAGTGTAAGTAGTAGCTTGATCTTGCTTAGGAGAAGACTTAAGACATGGTGGAATGCATGAAAAAGGGTCTATAGGATCAAAAGAACCCTGAGGCAGATAAGAGACATCAGAAAAAGGAGTGGATGACATGGAGGGTTCTTGATCTTGATCTTTCTTTATGTTCTTTTCTTCATCATTTTTAGAGTCCTCTTGACATGGAGCCACTTCTAAAGACAAGCAAGCATGTTGGAATGGTATGGAAGACTGTTGTAGAGATGGTGAAGGACCAGCTGAAGTAGGCATTGTAGCGCATAAAGGCTTAGGCTCTTTAGGTTTATCATTATTGAAAGTATTTGCAGCCAAGTGAAGGTTAGCTTGAATTTCTTGAAGAGGTAGCCCCAGAGGATAACTATAGGGAACCACATGAAAAGTATCAGGGCTTATGTCGGATGAAGGTTCTGTGAAAGATTTGAAAGACTAGGAAGCTTTAGGAAATGTATGGGTATTGGAGGAAGTAGGGGATGGAAGGGAACCATCACTAGACAAAGGTTCAACATTAACATGATCTTGCTTGAGAAGATAATCTTTATTTTCAGCAAGAGAGTTCTTAGAGGAGAGATCCTTATAGTATTGACGTTTCAAGCTAGCACGATGCATTTTATAGTCCTCAGCAGTAGTAGATGGATCATCATCAAGGTATTGTCCACAAAAGCCATCAAAATCTCTTTCAAAATTAGAATCATATGGATCACCATCATGATCTATCCAATGTGATGGCCCATTTGTAGTAAGTAGGAACGAACGACAAGGAGGACTCTTAGAAACAGAGGTGTCATAGGTATCATTACATTGTCTGTCATCATAGTCATCATAGTCTCCAAAGCTAGATATGTCACTCTCCGTGGAAGAGGTATCATATTGCTCAAATTTTTTCCAGGGGCATGGTGACATGTACAAGTCTTTATCAAATGGAAAAGAGTATAGAGGTTCCTTTTCTTTCTCAAGTTTGTCAAGCTGGACTTGCATAGCTTGTAGCTGCTTCATCATAGCGGCGATCAGAATTTCTTCCTCATGTGTACTGATTCTTTGAGACATGTGTACTGATTTTCAATAGCTACTGATTTGTTCTTGACACAATGATATTTTGATAGATTCTGGAACTAGGCTGGAAACATTGGATATCTTGCAATTTGACAATTTCTGACAACTCTCTCAAATTTTTCCAAACGACACTCTGCAAACTCATACGACACTGGGTAGTCTATGAAATGACAGTTGCTAAACTCGTACGACAGTTGGGTAGCAATGAAACGACAGTTGACAAAACTCGTACGATAGATGCTAACAGGGTTTTGACTTTCTTGAATTTGCTGGTTTGAAAACTCGTACGACACTGTTCTCAATCATACGAAAGATGGGCAATACTAAAATGACACTTGACAAAACTCGTACAACTTTGACTTCCTGAAATGACTTTTGACTCCAAAAAAGATTTTACATCAATTTTTGCAAAATTTAAGGTCTTCAGTTTTGGATTGTTTGCAAATTGTACTGTCTAGATTTTGAAGGTTATACCAGATTTGATCATTTTTAATAGCCAAGTAGATAAACAAGCATGCATAA
Organism: Chamaecyparis obtusa; assembly: GCA_027943335.1. Taxonomy (NCBI): domain Eukaryota; kingdom Viridiplantae; phylum Streptophyta; class Pinopsida; order Cupressales; family Cupressaceae; genus Chamaecyparis; species Chamaecyparis obtusa. The sequence goes on along the minus strand of BSBK01003363.1, from coordinate 1,260,288 downwards.
TAGCAAGCAAGTGATTCCAAGCACGTCTGAAAATAATGAACAAGGGCAAAAGCAACCTTGTGCATGAACAATCAAGTGACCAAATTGTGCTAATCCCTGAGAGTACTAATTGTGTATGTTCTGAAAAGTTTTGCAATAACACACATATACCTAAAAGTGAAAAATTGGCCTCTCTAGGGTTTTTAGTAATGGTTTGACTAAGCAACTTTTATGATTCAAAAGGGTGAACTCCAATCCCGGTGCACCAGGGTTTTGACACAGTCTGAGAACTCTTCAAGAGCTGCTAGGGAGATCTGACAACCCAACAATGAACCATACCCGTGGAGATTTCTTCCACAAGGACATTTATACAACGGTTGTCACTACCATGGCGAAAATGGCTATTACCACTTGAGGTTCCATCAACGTAGTTTGCCCTGTAAAGGGATTGTCCGCTATGGTTAACCCTCTCTAAAGGTGACTCATAGATTTATACCACAAGGGGACTTGGCTCCAGATTCAAGGTTTTGACACCTCTTCACTTTTAACCCAAACAAAGCAAGCAGATTAATTTGACACGCTAAGACAAAGTTTTGTTCCACCAAGGTCTATGATATCAACTCCACGTGATCTATCAACCTCTCCAGGGATAGAATGTATCAATCAATAAGAGAAGACGCACTAACCAATTTTGATTCACCAAAGCTCATGATATCAACCCCACGTGATCTATCAACCTCTCCGGAGAGAGAATGTGTCGATCAATAAGAGAAGACGCACTAACCAAGCTGAATGTGAAACGCACTAAGTATCCTCCCTACCTACAAGGATTCTGTCATCAAGAAAGATTTCTCTAGGAATCCAATCTCTCAAGAATCACAAATAGTGTTCATAGGGCCTAATTACTATGTGAGCACAAATATATTCCCGAAAGAAAATCTACCAAAAGCACCCAAAAAGTAGAAAGAGGAACACTTAACGCTTAAAGAAAATATGAGATGAGTCCACAAGGTGGAACACTTAACACCTCACACAAGCTAAAAATGAGTCCCCAACTTAGAAAACAAGTGAGTTCCTGAAATCACAAAAGGGTTGCCAAGTGGAACACTTAACGCTTCTATCCTGTTGACCCCTCCCCTTTATGGCGCTGAGATTGCAACCACGGGACAGAAATGAGGGGCCGACGGATTAGCGAGTCCAATAACCTAAGATAGAAATCAAGATCAATCACACGTATTCTAAGACTACTTAATGAATCCTTAAGGGATCACAACCTAGTATCAAATTATACAAGTGTGTAGAAATAGATCAAAAGCATGAAAAGATGCACACAAGCTTGACACATAAGAGATTTATTTTAAGTCCCAAATCAAAATGTTATTAGATGAAGGAGAATACTTGGGATCCTTGCAATGTGCTTAGTAGATTTTACCTGATTTTTAGCAATTTTTGTTGAGCTTTACTATGCAAGCAAGCTACGAACTCTCCAACAAGCCAACAAGCAAACAAGATATGCAAGGTATATTCAACTTATGAAAACCCTAGGGTTAGATCTAAAAATCAATTGTTAGGAGCAATAATAACTAGAAATTAATCCAAATGACAACTCATATCATGCATTGAATCATATGAAAAATAAGTGCATACCCATCACAAAATTTTAATTTTTTTTACACTGCATTTGACCTAGTCAACAAGATCTAATTTTTTTGATATGATTTTGGCCACAAAAATAGAAATTCAGAATAGAAACCCCTACTAAAAAATAGAGATCTTTCTAAAAATGTAAATTTTTTAGAAAAATCTCTTCATTTGTGCCCTAGAGACCCATTTTATCAAAATAGACCAATTTTTGCAAATTGACTATTTGAGCTATTAAATTGCATCCAAATTTAAAACACAAATAATAGACCCCCTATAGAATTTGAAGAGATTTCTAAAAATGTAAAAATTTCTAAAAAATATTTTGATTTGCGCCAAAAATTATTTTTTTATGAAAAATAAAAAAAAAATTATTAAAAATTTAAAAAAAATTTAAAAATTTTAAATTTTTTATTGAAGCTTCCCCGATATGTCACCAACCTGAAAAAAAAAATTTTAGACCAAAAATCCAAGCCGTTTGGGAGATAAAATTAAATCTTTGAAACTTTGGGGTTTTAGCTCCCAAAAAAAATCAAAACCAACATGCAAAGGTGGGTTGCCCCACGGTGGGTGCCAGAAATGTGTGTGTGAAAATTGTACCTGATCTGTAGACACAACACTTTAGTAAAACATTAGAGGTTAGCTAAAATAAAAATCATGCAAAATTGAAAACTATCTAACCAAGCGATTTACTGCCTTCTAGTAGGTGCGAGATTGATGTTCTCAGATTGTAATCGAGATCAGTGACCTAGACGACACCTAAATGAAGGATTTGAATGCAATTTATCTAGATATGAATTGAATGCAATTAATCTATTTTTTTGATATTTTCTATGCAATAAGAATGATAAAAACTTGATATAAATCTATGCTAGATGAAATTGATATGCTATGAATGCTATTGAAAATTGATATGCAATACTAATCTAGAAATGATATGCAATATGAATGCAAAAATAAGATTGATCTCACAAAGGTGTCGATTCGCAAGAGCTTTGATTCTTCAATTCCAATTCTCTAGCGTGATTGTGCAAAAATATGAGATGCTTGGATGCAAATTTGAGAGATGATTGAGAGATGAATTATGAAGAGATGAGTCTTGTTTTTATAGAAATCCAAGGCTTTGGAGGTGCATGAGAAAAAGCCATAAATCACTCAAATAACTCAACTTGATTTTTGAGTTATTTTTAAATAAAGATAATTAAGTCACAAAAATCATGCAAAAGCACAGTTCAACTTGAATTAGAAGTTTAGATCAACTTTAAAACTCGAAAAGATGTTGAGTTTCAAAAAGCTAACAACTTGCATTGATTTTCCAATTTTGAGTTTAACTGGTCCTTGAATGTGCACATGGATAATTATGATTTAATAAATAAATAAAGTGATTTATTCTCAACTTAACTGCTTTTTGAAATAAAATAATTAATTTATGGGTTAATTAACTATTTTACCAAACTTTTATTAAAAATTATATTATTAAATAATGACAACATGCTTTAATTAATTAAATAAGAATTTAATCAATTATTCATAGAAATTTTGATTTATTGTCAAAATTAAATAATACAATTAATAATAAATATAATTAAATTTAATTAAATAATTAAGTGGCAAATATTAAATCTAATTAATTAAATATGTAAAATATTTAATTAATCAAATTTTAGGATAAATGTGATTTATTGCCAAATAATTATAAAATTAAAGATAATTATGATGATTAGGAATATTACTAGGAATATTCCCCGATGTAGAATTTAAGATAATCAATTATGATTCGATGATGTTTAGATGTGCCTTAGATTAGGACTTTGATGTCGATTTCGTTCGAATTGAAGATGTAGGAGATTAATGAACTTATAGCCCATTTTTGGAGTATTACAGTTACAAAAAGGTACCAAGTGAGTCAAGGAAAATGACCCTCGGTTGTCTTTAATCAGTTACCCTTAGTTAAGACTCGTCAACAATGAAAGGGAAAAGAATCCATTTTCGATCAATCCCCTAAAAGTGAGTCTGAGGTTTGTTTTGACCCAAAGAGTAATCCCAACAAATTGAGTACCTCTTTAGCACCTAGTTCCTCAAATATGGATATGAGTTATACCTTCACCAGACAACAAAGAGAAGCAATGAATCAAACTCTTAATGACATGTTCCAACGACATAGGGGTGACGCAATGTCTGCTGGGTCTTCTTTTGATAGTCCACCTGGATCACCGCCTATCAACACAAGGTATCTAGATGCTCATCAACAAGCTGAGAAACATCATAGGCAAGCTCACTTAGATGCATGGTCACAATATGAAGACCAAAACAATGAGTCTGCTGATGTCATATCAATGTAGCTAATGTATCCAAACATTCATGACAACCTTCTCCACTTAGAGACACCTCATGATACACAAGTGATAGGTTGAAGCGCATTGAGAGAGAGAAACAAGCTTTCTTAGATGAACAAGCTGCTAAGAAAGAAAGGTTCAAATAATTGGAGGATGAGGAACGAGCTTTTCTAGACATAAGGAGAAGAGTCACATAAGAAGAACAAGATAGGCTCCTAGCGCAACAACTCCATGATCAATTCAACAATAGGGGTACCAACAGTGGAACCAACTCTCCACCATCTACTCCATCACCAAGTTCGAGAACTAGAAGAAGGTCAAGGACCCCATCAAGATCACCTAGTCCTAGAGGAAGAAGGACTTCTTGGTATAACCATCGTAGGAGACAATCATCTCCTAGATACTCAAGACAACCCTCCCAACGAGCTCATCATGGCTCACAACATGGAGGAAGTAATGCCAACTTTGACATTATTGATTTTATGACAATGCAACAAGAACCATCCTTCCAACAATATGTGGAGAAGTATGTAGAGCAGAATAAGGATCAGTTCTTGGAAAGTCTAATCAATAAGGGTGCAAAAGTCCCATACAACTTTGATGTGGACCAAAAGATTAAGAAGCAAAACCCTTCAACTGATGAGGTGATTAGGTAGATGCAAAAGACTATGGAGAAAATGATGGCTCCTAAGAGTTCCTTCAACTTGGATTCTATATGTCCTAATCCCATTGACAAAAGTGTGGTTATGGTAGATTTTCCTAGAAAGGTTGAAATCCCCACATATGACAAATATGATGGTAGTGGTGACCCCCATGACCATGTACGACAGTTCTATATCATGAGCTTTGAATTTCATCATGAGGACTCCTACCTTATGAGATTATTCCCAAGGAGCCTTAAAGGCCAAGCTATGGAGTGGTTTACTAACATTGCCCCTCCTGTCAAAACTTTTAAAGAACTTGTCCAAATATTTGTGCAACATTTTGCATATAATCTATCAAGGTTGGTCACCATGCTTGATTTGTGTAAATTAAAATAGAATCAAGGGGAACCCTTTGTGACATTTTTACAAAGGTGGAGATGCTTATGCTCCAAATATTCTAGGACCATCCTTGAGGAAGAAAGGATTGATATCATCGTGAGCAATATAGTGCTAGAACTAAGATATGAAGTTAGAAAAATGGTCTTTAATTATTTCAACACTATGGTAGAAATTGCTTGTCACATCGAGGATGTTCTAAAAGAACAAGGTATTTTGGCCAAGCAAAGTAACAACAACAATGGCCAAAACAATAACAACAATAATAAGGATAAAAAGAACTCATATTGGAACAAAAATAAGCACATAGTCAATGACGAAGTTGTTGACTCTCCACAACCTAAGGAACAAGGAGTTCTCAATCTATCTAATGCAGTTCAAGCTATGAAGCTACAAACATCCTTAGATCAACAAGAGCACAAGCCCAAGTATCAAAATAAACCTAAGTCAGGAAAGATGCAATTCACTAAGCTTGGAGACTCTTATGTAGACATTTTAAAGACCTTGATTGCTCATAATTTGGCACAACCTCAGGATCCTACACAGTTTCGCATACCGGATCCTAAACCTTATTGGTGGAATGAGAAAGCTTACTGTGTATACCACAATGAGATTGGACATGACATTGAAGGTTGTTTTAAACTCAAACATCTTGTTCAAGACCTTATTGAGAGTGGGAAATTACAAGTTGATGGGTTGACCACAAACGCAGACCACAAGGCCTTTAAGGAGCCCTTGCCTAAGTATGAAAAGGGGGAGACCTCTCAAAATAAGGATGGCAAGGCTGCAATCAATTATACCTATACAGCTGTAGAAAATGTCATTAATATGCTTGAGGTTGTGGAAAATGATGTCAACATGATGAGAGGGAATGATCCCCATGACTATGATGTAAGATCACCTCCAATATTTGAATAAAGACCCGTTGTTGTGCTTAGAGGTCCTCAATCTTGAAGGTTATCTCAGCTTCTTAATGTTGTTACTAGGGGTCAGTACCAAGGTCCTATTATCATTAGAGGTCCTAATTCTAACAAATCCAAGCAACCAGTGTCCAAAAGTGTTCCTTCCAAGTCTGCAGTTGGTCCTGATATGAGTTACAATCTTGTTGATCAGTTACAGCAAACGCCAGCGCATATTTCTATTTTTGAGCTCTTAGAATTGTCTCCTAGACATAAGTGTGTCCTTGAGGATGCTTTGCATGCAAAAAATGTCCCTAATAATATAGATGTCAACCAATTCCATAACATGGTCAACCACTTGGCTAGCCCACATTACCTTACATTTTTTGAAGAAGACGATAAAGCCTTGAGCCATCCGCACAATCTTGCCCTTCACATTGAAGTCATGATCCATAAAACCCATGTTAGGTGTGTGTTGATAGATGGGGGTGCTAGGCTCAATATTTGTTCTCTAAGTCTTTTGAAAAATTTGGGTTACTCAGAGCATGCCATTGATACCAGGAAGAAAATTACTATCAAAACCTATGATGAGGCTGAGAGAAGTTCTAAGGGGTTAGCTATTCTTCCAGTCAGAATTGGTCCTATTGAAAAGGACATTTTGTTTCAAATCATTGATGCTGGTCCTCTAGCATACAACATCTTACTAGGTAGACCATGGATTCATGACATGCAAGCAATACTGTCTACCTATCACCAATGTGTCAAGTTTCCATACAATGGCGTAGAAGTCTGCATACCAGGTGATAGTACCTTATCTGTTAATGCCATTTCGGCAGGGGCCCATGTTCCCTTAAATAGAGAAGCGGACAATTTTGGGGCAACTCTTGAGCAATGTAAAGATAAATTCAAGTCCATAGACCTTGGTATGGGAGGATATCAAATTGACTCCTTTACAAAATTTCCAATTTCACCTAGGTCCTATGGTAAACCGTCACAAGAGATGCGCCCCTCGTCTTCAGCCATGACTCTATTTGATACTTTTGTAGAGTCTTCAGTACCTATTCAGCATGAGAAAGAAGAGGTGGCTATCAGAGATTGGATATACAAAGAAGAAAAGTACCTACATAATGAAAAATTTTCTCCATCTCCTAAGACTTATGGGAGAGGATACACATTGGTCACCAACATGGGCTACCCAGGTCATGGCCCTCTCAGTCATAGGTTAGATGCCAAAGATGAACCACTCAACCATGCTCTTTTTGGTTGTAGGACTAAGTCAACGGTTGGCCTGGGGTTTGATAATGGAAAGAACAAAAGTGTTCCTATCCTAGCTATGACGGATAGTGACAATGACTTAGATTATACACCTAATCTCCAAAACCAACAAGACATGATTGATGATTGGATGCCTGCCACCAATCTCCTTTGGGGGGATTCAGATGATTCAGTAGTTGAAAATATAGGCACCAGAAAAGGTGATACCCTTCATAATCTCGAAGCTTCTACATCAAGGCATCCCAAACCTTCTTGGTGTAAACATCCTAGCAGAGATTCAAAAATAGATTCACATGAGTTCGAGTGGGACTCTCTTTCAGATGGAATAGTTGATCTGGACATGGATGTTGTCCATACCTATAGTACTCAACTCGATGTGACCAACAAACCTAGTGTAGGACTAGAGGATTGGACTCCTTGAATTGCCTTAGTGGACGACGCTTCGTTTGGTAGGATGAGTCCTAATTCGGGTATCTTAGAGGGAGACTTGACATATCCTAACTATGTGACCACCAAGGATAATGTCTTCCATATCAACAATGTTGAACCAGTCATTGACCTACCCCTTGTCAACCATCATTTGATTGATTGGTCACAACTTTGTCAAGAGCCTTAGCTCCTCACTTTTCACAATGACTATGAGATAGCCCGCTACTTGAATGCTCTTGAACCCGTAGTCTCTTCCACCAGTGAACCTACAACAAGTATGATGGAGCCAGATATTAAGTACCTCAGTCGCAAAATCAAAGAAAAGAAAAAAAAAAGAGAAATGGTTCTGATGGCGAAAACCACTCTGTGGCGATGTCAGAACCCAAAAAAGTAAAAAAAAAGGACGTATCCAAAGGTGAAAACCTCCTTGAGGCACCTAAGGATGGGGTACTTAATAACCTACCGAGTTATTTCCAAGACAGGTCATCAGTTCTTATTGAGCCTACACAACTAGTAAATTTGAATATAGAAGAGGCTCCACAGGTGATTCATCTAGCTCAGTCTCTGTTAGTGCAAGAAAAAGAGGCATACACAAAATTCTTACGAAAGAAGAAAATCAATTTTGCTTGGACATATTCAGACATGCCGAGTGGATCTCAAATATTGTTCCAGTTTCAAAGCATGATGGGTCCATTCGTGTATTGACAAACTTCATAGATCTTAACAAAGCTTCCCAAAGGATGACTTTCCACTCCCTAACATAGACATGATAGTGGATATGATTGCAGGCTATGAGATATACTCTTTAATGGATGGTTTTTCTGGTTATAACCAAATAAAAATAGCCCCTAAGGATCAAGAAAAGATAGCCTTCACATGTGCATGGGGAACCTATTGTTGGAACATCATGCCATTTGGATTAAAAAATGCAGGAGCCGCATACCAAAGAGCTATGACCACAATATTTCATGATATGATGCATAAAAACATGGAGGATTATGTGGATGATACCTTGGCCAAGTCTAAGCAAAGGGATACACACCTACAAGATTTGGAAGTAATTCTAGATCGAATGGAGCAGTTTTAGTTAAGAGATTGAATCCAAAAAAGTGTGCATTTGGGGTTACCTCAGGTAAACTTCTAGGATTCATAATCTTAGCCAAAGGAATAGAGGTGGATCCCGAAAATGTTCAAACCATATTAGATATGCCGCCTCCTAAGAACACTAGTCAGATGAGAAGTCTTTAAGGATGACTCCAATCCATACAAAGGTTTAGTTCACAGCTTGTAGATAGAGCACAACCATTCAACAAGATGTTTCATAAAGGAACCACATGTGCTTGGAATGAGGATTTCCAAAAGAGCCTAGATCAAATAAAACAATACTTGGCTAATCCTCTAATTTTGATGCCTCCTATCCCAGGAAAACCATTGATTTTGTACATCTTAGTAACAGAATCTTCCTTGGGGGCATTATTAGCTCAACTTGATGATATAGGGAAGGAAAGAGCCATCTACTACATCAGTCAAATGCTTGTTTCCTATGAGGTCAATTATACTAGTATTGAGAAGTCTTGCCTTGTGGTGGTGTTTGCTTCCCAAAAGTTGTGTCACTACATGCTTGCACATACAATACACCTTATAGCCAAAATTGATCCTCTAAAATACTTGCTTGGTAAGGCCGCCCTCATGGGTAGACTTGCTAAATGGATGATGATTCTTTCAGAATTTGACATAGAGTACATTGAGCGTAAGGCTATAAAATGACAAGCCATTGCAGACCAATTGGTTGATTTTCCAATTAGAGACAAAGCACCAATGAAAGTTGAGTTTCCAGATGAGCACATAATGTACATGACTACAAGAACATGGAAGATGTTCTTTGATGGTTCAAATATGCAAAATGGCTCAGGAGCTGGAGTGTTGTTTGTTTCCCCTCATGGGTGTACTATTCCCAAGTCCTATAAATTATTGTTCCCATGCACAAACAACATTGCTGAGTATGAAGCCTTAACCAATGGATTGAAAATGGCCATAGAATGGGGAATTATAGAGCTACATGTCTTTGGGGATTCGCAATTAATTATCAACCAAGTAAATGAAGAGTACCAAACTAAGGATGATAAGCTGATACCTTACAAAAAGATGGTTGATTCATTGCGACTCTATTTCACATTTGTAACATTTCAACAGATCCCTAGAATAGAAAATAAGGCTACAGATGCTCTGGCTACATTAGCTTCTCTCCTTCAGTTGGAGTAACACGAATAAAGATTTGAATTCCTGGTGGAAGAGCTACACCATCCCATCTTTGAGTCCTCTGAAAGCCATGTCATTTGTACCTTGGTCACTCACGAGTCTTCCTGTTATGGTGCTATCTATTCCTACCTTCATGATGGCATCATTCCTGAATCATTTAACCGATCTGAATGAAGAAACCTTGTTTGTAATGCCTCTCGCCATACCCTTATCTCTGGTGATCTGTATAGGAGGGGTTTAGATGGGACACTTCTTAGGTGCTTGGAAAAGGATGAGTCTGACTGAGCGTTAGTTGACATCCATGAGGGCATTTATGGAGGACATTCCAATGGTCTTTCCATGGCCCGAAGGTTGCTTAGGGTGGGGTATTATTGGCCCACAATGCAAATGGATGCTATAGCTTTTACCAAATCTCATGAAAAGTGTCAGAAACATGGAAACCTGATTCATGCTCCAAGTAGGGAGCTTATTCCTTCTATTTCTCATTGGCCATTTCAGTGCTGGGCCTTTGACCTTGTTGGGTAGATTTATCCCAACTCATCAAGTGGACATAAATTCATAATTACTACTACTGACTACTTTACCAAATGGGTAGAAGAAGTTCCACTCTTTGTTGCTTCGGGAAAGACAATTTCTTTGTTCATATTGAATCACATCATTTGTTGGTTTGGGATACCTTCTGAGATAATCACTGATAATGGAGGTCAGTTCAAAAATAAGGACCTTACACACCTCTACAAGAAATTCAAGATAAAATAGCATTGGTCCTCCATTTACTTCCCACAAGGAAATGGACAAGCAGAGGCCTCTAATAAAACCATTCTTAAGATTCTCCATAGAATAGCTCAAAAGAATGGTCGAGACTGGCATTTACAGATCAATCCAGCCTTATGGGCTTACAGAACAAGTATATGTACTCCCACAGGGGCTACTCCTTTTTCCCTCACTTATGGTACTGAAGCAGTATTACCTTTAGAAGTAAGATTCCCTCACTTAGAATCTCTCTCAAAGGTTTGATTACAGATGAAGATTATCGTGCCATGAGATTGCAAGAATTGGAACATCTTGATGAGAAACGAAGAGCATCTTTTGATCACATGAGAGTCTACCAAAAGTGTATGTCTAAAGCATTCAACAAGAAGGTTCGTCCTAGAGAATTTCAAGTGGGAGATCTTGTCCTACGTGAGAATCCTAAGAACCAACAACATCGAGAACAAAAGGGAAAATTTGAACCTAATTGGCTTGGACCATACATTATTACTGCTACTTTTGGGACAGGTGCTTACTTGCTATCTAATGAACAGGGGGAACAGCTCCCTGATCCTATTAATGTTTTTCACCTCAAGAAGTTCTATCCATGATGCATATTCTGTCTGGGGGCAGCCTTTGTACATATTTATTGATCCTAAAAAAATACCAAAAAAATTCATATATGATGTTGAAAAAATCCTAAAAAGCATAAAATGTCCTAAAAAAGAGAATCTTAGTGAAAACCTAACAATAGGTGCTTTGATGTCTCATAAAAAAAATCAAAAAAATTCAAAAAAATTCAAAAAAAGAAAAAGAAAAAGTGCCTTGGTGAAAACCTAGAAACAGACGCCTTGGTAGCAAAAATACAAAAAAATTTTAAAAAAGTCCTGAAAAAAATCTTCAAGTGGTGAAAACCTGGAAACAAGTGCTACTTGAGGTCTTTGCACCCTTGTCTCTTAGCATGCGTCCTCGACACTTAGCCATTCTCCATCATGCCTTGACCTTATTTGACTTGGTCTGGAATTGGTCTTTATTTTTGTCTAGAGGGCATACCTATTAGCATAAGTCCTTTAGGTGTGTTTGTCTCTTGGGGCATTTCACAAATAGATGTTTTTCAACACCACCCCAAAAATAGTGTTTTTCAACACTACCCTAGCGTCGAGTGTTTCTCAACACTTATCAGATGTCTTACCCACCAGTCTAGTATGATGCAATATTGCTCATTTGCAGATGCAATAATCAAAGTTTGACTCTATGACCAAACACACATGCACTTAAACACTTGACTCGTTGAGCTATGTTGACATTATTTATTTTGTGTGCTATCTATGATGATTTCTTTGATGAGTGGTCTCTCCCTAAGAAGTTTTTGATGATGCATAGCTAGAAGACTGAGGGTATGAGAACATGTTTTATTTCTTTATCTGCTTGTGGGTATATTTCGTTGATCCTAACTATCATGAGCATTTATGCTGGTCCTACTTGACACTAGGGATTGACAAGGTATTATCCTTGACTGTTTTGCAAGTGCATGCTTATAGCCATCTTGACTTTCTTGTGTCCTGATGCAAGCATAATCTCGCCATAACAAACTTAGGTAATCTCACTGCACTAGTCATCTTGACCTACATGTCTTTGGTACCTAGGTGGGATTCCCACATTTCATCTGATATAGATCATATTCATATACCCATAGTCATACTAGTGTGTATTGTATGATCTTACGACACTACCAATAATGCTCGATGATGATAATTAGATGTCTATAAGCATTGTGACCTTGCAAGTCAACCACTTTTCATAGTAGCTTGCATTTTTTTTAGGGTCATGATAGATTAGTTTTGCATCTTACATATGGAGAGAGCTCTCCTTTTCATCTTACATGGACTTGTCGGTCAACTGCGCTCATTTTCCCTTTTCTTGATCATGACTTTTGCTCCTTATCTTTCATCATGACCTGTTCCTGTCATCGCAAGGGGTTAATCATATCATCATATCTATATCTCAAAAAATGTCATTTTCAGAAATATGAGTCTATATCATACACATGAGAATTAAACATACATCTATGAGATAGAATATACATGAGCATATAAACATACATTTTGAGCAAAATGACAAGACAATACATCAACTGATACATCCATCACAAGTGAGACGTAAACATAAGATATATCAAACATCCAGTAATCTCATATATAAATCAATGTCATCATACAACATACAATATGAGATCCCAAAATCTGGATCACAAGTCTCAGGATATGTCTAAAAAATCTAAACCTAAGCCCTAAACCTAGGTCTGACTCTCCCCATCACGTGGTGGTGGTGGAGGTGGTGCTGCTGCCCTGTCTGGCACCATATCTGATCTACCTACCCTCTGAGAGTAAGATGGTGCTCTCTATCCCTCAAGTACAGCCCGTAGGTAGAGTCCATGGTAATGAGCAGCTCGTGTTGACTCTCTCCAGATCTCTGTTGCATCAGCTTGTGCCGCCTGCTCCCAGCATGCTATCTCTGCCTCGAGATCAGTGATCTCCTGATCTCTCTTTGCCCTTAGGTTAGCTAGCTACTAGTCTCTCATTGTTATGGTGATGTGTAGCTACTACATCTCCATCTCTAGAGCCTGGATCCTGGCTCTTAGGTCATCCCCTCCTGCAGGATGATCCTGCTGTACCTCTGCCTATCGGTGAGTTGGTCATCCCCTCCTTAGGGGTCACCAATCTTTGTCCCCATGGCCATTTCTAGCCACCTAATCCTGATCCCTCCCCCTACTCCATCACTCTCCTCTCCCTCTCCCTCCATCTCCTCCATCTCCCCCATCATCCCCATCCCCACCTTGAGCCGCTACCAGAGTATCAGGTACTGTGAAACGAGGGAATGATGCCCTCCACCGCTCAGCCCTATATGCTACATCAAATCTTGCATTAGCCATATCGGGAAGGTACTCCCAAGGCTCCCTCTTAATGCCATTTGTCTCCACCATGGCCTACTAATAGTCTAACATGGGTAGCCACCCATGTCCCTCCTCATCCTTGGCCCTCGCATAGGTGGTGGTCTCTATGGAGACTCGCTGCTGCCGTCCAAACTATCACCATACCCACGTGATGTAGAACCTCTCAACAATCTTAGAGTGTCAGCCTATCCATGGTTGGCTACATAGCATATAGCTCAACTCATCCTCTGCATCCCCCCATGCCTCAACATCCCTGTATGGCCTCCATGTGAATGAGGTCATCTCATCTAGGATCTGCCTATAATATGTCACATCCCTAGTATGGGAATGTGATATAAACCCTCTATACTTATATATGTACGGGTATCTCCGCTCTCTCGACTGAACCCTAGGCTGTATCACAGCGATGTGATCCCAAGCCCACACCTGTGCCAGGATGGCACCACAAGCCCATGTCTGACCATCCTTGTAGATGATCTCGTGCAGCTCAGGATACATCTCTACAAGTATGGCAAGTCCCCATGCCATGCGCTGAGGTCTACCTACCAAGTCAACTTGTAGTCTTCCCCATTCGAGAGGGAATCCCTTCTGACTATGATCAGTCATCAGGGCTTGTGAGATGATGGATGCAATAATGCATGACACTCGAAAGTCTCTACCAAAATCATCAATCAGTCACTCCTAGCTGACATGTCTGTCAATGATAGTGACATCCTGAAACATGCCCTGGATGGCATGTCGACCCTCAGTGGCATCCTGATCATAGTACACCTGTGCCAGCAAACAATCATGTTAGTTTTTTTCATCATATGGGAACATTATATTTAAATGATTATATCTTAAAGCATGATTTTACTCACCGGCTCTCCATGGCATGGTACTCAGAGAATCTGATAGATGTCCTCCAATGTAATGGATGCCTCTCTTATGGGCAGGTGGAAGGTGTTGTGCTCACTGTGCCATCTCTCGGCAAGAGCAGTCAACAACCCATGATCATCCCGGATATCTAGGAACCGCACCAAATATCCAAATCCCATCGCTCTCAAGTCAGCCTTGCTCGGATCATCAAGATCTTGGGCGCACTTCAGTCCCACCACCTTCGACACTCTGATGGGTAGCACCGGAAAGTGCTCCTGCAAACTATTAAACCAAGCCAGATGTCAGTACATATCATGATGAATGTCTAAAAATCAGTACAAGACATATACAACGTAAATTTGTCTAGACCCATGTCATTTTTTGCTCAAAAATACTTAAAATATCAAATTTTGCACTTGGGCAATACTGCTTTTGGAATAAGTATCGTGCGATACTTGTTTCTATAGTAGCGTGATATACCTTTGGTCATGTGATACTTCACCTGACATCATGTGATAGTTCACCAATCATCGTGTGATACTAGTGTCTATACGCATGATACTGGTGTCTATACGCATGCAATACTTTGGGGAACCGCGAAGTATTGTGCGATGTTTCTCCCCAAAGGGCACAATACTTCTAAAGTATTGCGCGATAGTTCACCCTAATCTCAAACTTTGAACTTAAAAAATTTAAAAATGTGCTAAAAGCATATTAAATGCAATAAATGACTCAAAATAAGCACATTTTCTGAAAACATGTCGAGGCAGGATAGTGTGGAGGCCAGTTGTGCAACTGGGCTCACTTAAATCGATGCCTGTAGATGAGAAATCCTACTTGCTGGGCCATTTTTTCTCTCTAAGCTCTCAAAATTCTCAAAATGGCTAAATGACAAATGATTTTGAAAATGACACTTTTTGCCCTTTATATAGCATTTTGACTTAATTTTTGAAGTACCTCAGAATTGCGCAAAAATTGCACCCCTACCTAATTTCGACATCCTAGATCCATTTTTAGAGTTGAAATCAAAATCTAAGTTAATCTTGATATTCAAAATTGCATTTCAAAATTTCACCCTCATCTACGTAGTTGGCTGACCATTTGAGGCCTAGTCCTTCGATCTTTGTTGGGGCATCTTCATTTCTTCACCCCCCCATCTCTTTCAAACTCCTAGTCTATCATTCATTATCACTCACTTCATTTCTCTAAGGTTGGACTTAATTTTTATCCTATATCTTTCCCAGTCAAACCTAGTCAACCTGGGGCATGTCTTCATTGCTTGATGGTTATCCTGTTGTCCTATTCTTCAATCATGATTTCTAGTGCTTTGATCAATTTTATCAATTTTTTGTTCTCCTCTACTTGATTTTGATTTCAATTTTGAGGGGGCAGTACCTATCAGCTTTAATCTTTGATTCAGCTTTATCATTCAACTCAGCTTGAGATTCTTATTTTGAGACCT
This sequence comes from Chamaecyparis obtusa, assembly GCA_027943335.1. Taxonomy (NCBI): domain Eukaryota; kingdom Viridiplantae; phylum Streptophyta; class Pinopsida; order Cupressales; family Cupressaceae; genus Chamaecyparis; species Chamaecyparis obtusa. The sequence goes on along the minus strand of BSBK01003363.1, from coordinate 1,244,407 downwards.
GATTATCACCTAGCAGTGATGGTGGTGATTTTGTCTTTTGATTTTTATCTCCTATTTTTTAGACTTGATGATTGCCTAGCAGTGATGGCGATAGTTTTGTCTAAGGCTTGATTTGCACCTAGCAGCGATCATGTTGGTCTTGTCTTTCAACTTTTGCTTACTTTGGTCCTAATGTGTTCCCAAAATGAACACACATCTGGGTTGTTTTGTGATCCCAAATTGATCTCACATTTCAATTCTTCTTTGATTGCATGTTTTCTCGAAATGATCACACATTAGTCAAAGAGGGGCAAATGTATGCACCCTAAAATGGTTGCCTAGACTTTGGGCCCCCATTTAGCAATTTATCAAATCCTTGAATCAATATTTTCAAAAATCAACATTTCAATTATATCAATTTCCTTGATCAAATCCTAGTTTTATCATTTTTTGTTATTTGCCTTGGGTTAACCATTTTATCCTAAGTCTTTATTTATTTAAAAGGAATATTTCCTCCCCTTTTAATAAATAAAAAGCCCCCACTTTTCCTCTTATCCTAAGTTGCACAAATAAAACATTATTCTTATTTTATAAAAAGAAGAAAGGCACTTTTTGTCTTATATGGACACAAAAGTCAACTCTTATTTTCTCATTGGAGGATACTTTTGCACATGGATTTCTCTTCTTTGATGCTCCACCGTTGATTAAATCTTTTGCCTCTTAATCTCCATGGTCCATTTCTCCTCATTTCCTATAAAAGAAGAGCTTTGTTCCTCATTCTAGGTCATTCACTTTTATGCTAATTTTGTGCTGTAGGTTTTCTAGGTTATTTGGAGCTCTTTGAAGACATCTTGCATCTAAGCTTTGAATACATTGTTGTTGCATTTCATTTAGTTTACTTTCATAGTTGCATAATCATGGCATTCTTAGTATAGATTTCCTTTATGCAATAGATTAGTCTCACATAGCTTAATTAGGAAGGATTGTAAGACTTGTACTTTCCTTTCATAGTCTAACTTGTACTGTCCTTTCATAGATTAGATTTCCTTTCAAGCATTGCATTGTTATCATTTAGCTTAGCTTGCATCTTCATTCTTAGCTTACATTGCATTTCATTTTCATTTGATTCTTGGGGATATTGGGACTCTTGCCCTTGTCTTCACTTGAATCTCTCATTGTGTGGTTGACTAGCAAGGTCATTAGCTTCATAGCTCTAGCTAAGAGCAATTTTACAATCTTGCAACTCCATGCATAGAGAGCTATGGATCAATTTTTGAGGGCTCATTCTTGAGTTTTCTTGTATGTAAGGATTCATAGAAGTGCACTACTTTTGTGTGTACATTAGGACCAATTATACCCAATTAGGACCAATTAGAACTAATTAGAACCAAATAGTACCTAATAGGACCTATTTGGACTAATTAGGACCTAATAAGACCTATTAAGACTAATTAGGACTAATTAGGACCTATTAGGACTTATTAGGACTAATTGGGACCTAATAGGACCTATTAGGATGAATTAGGACTAATTAGGACCTAATAGGACCTATTAGGATGAACTAGGACTAATTAGGACCTAATAGGACCTATTAGAACCTAATTAGGACCTATTAGGACCTATTAGAACCTAATTAGGACTAATTAGGACCAATTAGACTCAATTAGGACCTTGAGTAGACTCAATTAGGACTAATTAAGACCTAATTAGGACCTATTAGATTTAATTATGACCTATTACATCTAATTAGACTCAATTAGGACCAATTAGGACTAATTAGGACCTAATATGGACTAACTAGACTCAATTAGGACCAACTAGATTCAATTAGGACCAATTAGGACCAATTAGGACCTAATTAGGACCTATTAGATTCAATTATGACCTATTAGATCTAATTAGACTCAATTAGGACCAATTATGACCTAATATGGACTAGACTCAATTAGGACCAATTAGGACCTAACATGACCTATTAGACTCAACTAGGACCTATTAGATTCAATTAGGACCAACTAGACTCAATTAGGACCAATTAGGACCTAACATGACCTATTAGACCCAATTAGGACCTATTAGATTCAATTAGGACCAACTAGACTCAATTAGGACCAATTAGGACCAATTAGATTCAATTATGACCTATTAGATCTAATTAGACCAATTAGGACCAATTAGGACCTTTAATATGATTCAATTAGATTCAATTAGGACCAATTAGGACCAATTAGGACCTAATTATGACCAATTAGATTCAATTATGACCTATTAGATCTAATTAGATTCAATTAGGACCAATTAGGACCTAATATGGACTAACTAGACTCAATTAGGACCAACTAGACTCAATTAGGACCAATTAGGACCTAATATGGACCAATTAGGACCTAATATGACCTATTAGACTCAATTAGGGCCACTTAGATTCAATTATGACCTATTAGATCTAATTAGACTCAATTAGAACCAATTATGACCAATTAGAACCAATTATGACCTATTAGAACCTATTAGGACTAATTAGACCTATTAGACTCAATTAGGGCCACTTAGATTCAATTATGACCTATTAGATCTACAATTAGACTCAATTAGGACCAATTAGGACCTAATATGGACTAACTAGACTCAATTAGGACCAACTAGACTCAATTAGGACCAATTAGATTCAATTATGACCTATTAGATCTAATTAGACCAATTAGGACCAATTAGGACCTAATATGATTCAATTAGATTCAATTAGGACCAATTAGGACCAATTAGGACCTAATTATGACCAATTAGATTCAATTATGACCTATTAGATCTAATTAGACTCAATTAGGACCAATTAGGACCTAATATGGACTAACTAGACTCAATTAGGACCAACTAGACTTAATTAGGACCTAATATGGACCAATTAGGACCTAATATGACCTATTAGACTCAATTAGGGCCACTTAGATTCAATTATGACCTATTAGATCTAATTAGACTCAATTAGAACCAATTAGAACCAATTATGACCTATTAGAACCAATTAGGACTAATTAGACCTATTAGACTCAATTAGGGCCACTTAGATTCAATTATGACCTATTAGATCTACAATTAAACTCAATTAGGACCAATTAGGACCTAATATGGACTAACTAGACTCAATTAAGACCAACTAGACTCAATTAGGACCAATTAGGACCTACTAGATTCAATTAGGACCAACTAGACTCAATTAGGACCTATTAGATTCAATTAGGACCAACTAGACTCAATTAGGACCAGTTAGGACCTAATATGGACTAACTAGGCTCAATTAGGATCAATTAGGACCTAATATGGACCAATTAGGACCTAATATGACCTATTAGACTCAATTAGGGCCACTTAGATTCAATTATGACCTATTAGATCTAATTAGACTCAATTAGAACCAATTAGGACCTATTAGACTCAATTACGACTAATTAGGACCAATTAGATTCAATTATGACCTATTAGATCTAATTAGACTCAATTAGGACCAACTAGGATAGGTAATATGACCTATTAGACTCAATTAGGGACACTTAGATTCAATTATGACCTATTAGATCTAATTAGACTCAATTAGGACCAATTAGGACCTAATTAGGACCAATTAGATTCAATTATGACCTATTAGATCTAATTAGACTCAATTAGGACCAATTAGAACCTAATATGGACTAACTAGAGTCAATTAGGACCAACTAGAATCAATTAGGACCAATTAGGACCAATTAGATTCAATTATGACCTATTAGACTCAATTAGGACCTATTAGATTCAATTATGACGTAATTAGGAACAACTAGACTCAATTAGACTCAATTAGGACCAACTAGACTCAATTAGGACCTATTAGATTCAATTATGACTCAATTAGGACCTATTAGATTCAATTATCTACTCAATTAGGACCAAATATGGACCAATTAGGACCTAATATGACCTATTAGACTCAATTAGGGCCACTTAGATTCAATTATGACCTATTAGATCTAATTAGACTCAATTAGAACCAATTAGGACCAATTAGATTCAATTAGGACCAATTAGGACCAATTAGATTCAATTAGATTCAATTAGGACCAATTAAGACCAATTAGGACCAATTAGATTCAATTAGGACCAATTAGATTCAATTAGGAATCTAAGTAGACCTATTAGACTCAATTAGGGCCACTTAAATTCAATTATGACCTATTAGATCTACAATTAGACTCAATTAGGACCAATTAGGACCTAATATGGACTAGCTAGACTCAATTAGGACCAATTAGGACCTAACATGACCTATTAGACTCAATTAGGACCTATTAGATTCAATTAGGACCAACTAGACTCAATTAGGACCAATTAGGACCTAACATGACCTATTAGACTCAATTAGGACCTATTAGATTCAATTAGGACCAATTAGGACCAATTAGATTGAATTAGGACCAATTAGGACCAATTAGATTCAATTCTAGGACCAATTAGGACTTAATATGACCTATTAGACTCAATTAGGGCCACTTAGATTCAATTATGACTTATTACATCTAATTAGACTCAATTAGAACCAATTAGGACCAATTAGATTCAATTAGGACCTATTAGACTCGATTAGGACCAATTAGGACCAATTAGATTCAATTATGACCTATTAGACTCAATTAGGGCCACTTAGATTTAATTATGACCTATTAGATCTAATTAGACGAGCAATTCTAGGACTAATTTATACTTCATACATGTGTAGGAAATGCTCAAGAATCACAAGCTCAACAAGCTGCCCAACCTTCAGAAGTTGGAGAAGGGTCATTACAAGCTCAACAAGCCCAACCTTCAAAATTTGGAGAAGGGTCATCAGAAGCTCAACAAGCACAAGTCTTAGAATATCAAATAAGTACACATCTCTCTCTTTCTCTCACAGACTCTCTTGATTTAGTCACTATCTCGATTTAACTTCTCTTATTGGTGAATATATATTTTGGGTCTTTCCCCTAAGAAGAAGTTATTGTTTTTGTTGTGTACATGCAGCCTTTGATGATGAAAATGTTGGACAAGGGGCATCCCAAGTTGAATCAACCCAAGGTCAAACAAGTATGTGTTTCTCTTGAATTAATGTATAAATTATTATAGGTAGAACATGTTTAAGAGCTTGTAAATACTTATTTCATGAAGGTCCCCTTAAGATGAGATATTAAGATTTTTTATTTTAGTTTATTTGCAGTGGAAGTGCAAGAAACATATGTGAATGATAATCTACTCCAACAATTGAAGAGAAAAATTAATCATAAAAGTATAGATCATTTAATTGAAATGGATGTGGAAAAATTGAGAGATTATTCTAAACAACCCATAAATATTACGAAGAGGGCATTGAATAAAAAGTCTAAGCAAATAATGAAACAATTTGAGAATCTTGGTACACTTGAAAAAACTCAACTGTTATCAATTACACTTCTTAAAGATGAGTTAAAAGAGCCATTAAAATTATTGGGTGTAGATGTAAGTTTGAAAAAGTTAAAATCAAGTAACGTACAAAAAAATATTGTTGACAATGTTAAGGAAGGTTTGCATTCTATTGGGAAAACAACTAGATGTATAGATAGGTCCTTTTCAAGAAGAGTGATACTGACATGTATTTTAAATAAAAACATGTCCCAAAGAAGACAAATTTCTTCACTTTCATCTCAAATCGGGTACAGTAGGAAGACAATGACACACTATTTGAAAAGAAGAATCAATTTGGATGATACTACATTGGAAGGTAATTGGGCACTAATGTGTAGAGATCCTCGGTCTGATAGAATTAATGAAATAGTTAGGAACTTAGTTACGTCATTTTGGACTGATCATACTCGTCCTTCACCAAATACAAGAGATGTTATCAAGAAGAGGACTGGGCCTAAGGAATATTTCCAACACACAAAACATTGGTTGGACACCACACAACATGAATTGTATCTCTCATTTTGTAACTCAAATCCTGACATTAAGATTGGGCAAACAATGTTTGAAAGATCAAAGCCATTTTTTGTAAAGATAAATAAATCTTTTGAAACTTGTTGTTGTCGATATCACATTGAATTTGATCTCTACTACCAAGGGTTTAGAAAGATGATAGAAGAAAGTGGTGGTTCTCAAAATGATTTTCCTAAACATCCAAGTCAATTCATAACATCAATCTTATGTAACAAATCAATTGATCATGAAATACCTGAAATAGATTGCATAAGAGGAACTTGTCAAACATGCGGGGATTTGGCTAAATTTCCTTTAAGACTTGAAGATACTAACATGGCAAGGATGATAAAATGCAAGAGATACAAGTACATAAAGTCTGAAACAAAAGTCGAGAAAGAATCAACAAGGTTGGAATATGTAGAAGATGAGATACCTATTGCAACATTTATGGAGAATTTTTGTAAATTGATTCAACCATACATACGACATGTTTTTTTCTCTAAATGGCAGGTAGAACAATTCCAAATACAAAAAGAATCTTTTCTAGTTGGAACGATTTTATCGGTTGTTGATTTTGTAGAGAACTACTCCTTTGTATCTCAAAAACAACTTCAAGCAGAATACTACTATACAGAGCGAGTGACTATCATGGTACATGTGTCTTATCGACATGCACAATTAGATTTGGATGGTGTTGAAAGTACATATGAAGCATGAGTCATAAAGAAAGAATATCACTTTTACATTAGTGATGATAAAGAGCATGACATACATTTTGTCAAGCATTGCTTTAAGACATTTTTTGGATATTTGGAAAACAAAGGCATCAAAATTGAAAAGCATTTTGTTTGGTCGGATGGATGTGTAGCACAATTTAAATCCGCAAGACCATTTTACGCACTAGGTAGATATCATCGATACCAAAAGATACCACATATTTGGAGTTTCTTTGAGAGTGGACATGGAAAGGGAGAGCATGATGGTGCAGGAGCTTGTATCAAACGTGCTTTAAGAAAGTATCAACTAGACTATCAGGGATATCGTATAAATAATGCTCATGATGTAGTTGAGTGGTTCAAGATGCATTTTATGGTGCCAAATCATGATAACACATCATCATGATCAGATCGAGTCATACTCTTCTGAGTATTCTAGGAGATTACAGGTACTAATTTTAAATTTATTGATCATTGTTTGAGAACTAGCTTATATATATGTCTTTAATTTTTACATGTGACCTCTCTATTGTTTAGTTGTTGATAGAAGATCAATCCATGGATGCAAGAGAGTAGACAAAACAAGATCCCTACATTCAATTATGAGTACAGATAGTAATGTGTGGTCATTGTACACTAGAGATTATTCATGCTTTTGTTATGACTGCATTTTTGAAAACTATGACGAATGTATCAACCAAAAATGTGGATATGTTAGTGAATGGAATTTGGTTCCACTAGATGTTACAAACACAAATGATGTTCAGGATGAAAGCTTTGACATCATTCCATTGATTTCTACAAATTATGACCATATTTCGGGTTTGATCAAAATTGGTACATGTGTGTTTATGTACATGTTTTTAAAAAGGACTCATAAGTTCTCAATTCATTTAAATAAAGTTTGTTTAATTTATATTTACAAGTTCCTAAAATTAAAAGTTCACTTTAAATGCAGGACATATTTTTGCAGTAGTAGCAAAGCCTAGAAATGTGGAAGGTGTTAGTTACTATTTATTACGTTGCTATAAGGAGAGGATGAAGCTAACACAGAGTGAAACAAGCGATGGAATTATGTTTCCCACAGGGTCTAGTACTGTATTTAAGTTTGTTTATATGGTTAGTAAATTTATCACATCTATATATATTTAACATTGAGGAACACATTGTGTAGGTTCAGTTGTCGTGCAAGGAACATATTTGAAGCAAACCAAAATACTTAAACAAGGGATTCATTTTATTGATTATCAACCTAACAATAAGGTTTATCAGTATAGTCATCTTGTAATTGCCACCATCATATCTCTTGTTCCTGTGACGGGACGTGGCATTCGTAAGTGGAGACTTGATACTAACGACCATGAGAGAATATTAAATGTTATTCGAGAGAGAGATGAACCACTTGATGTGGACTAAATCATGCATGAAATATGATTTGAACTAAATTTTTCATGGGTGAGACCAGAGGTTTTCTTAGCTCCATTCTTTCCTACTGGTGCCCATAGTGAATGGAGCTTGAATTAAATTAAAAATTAAGAATATATAGATCTCAAATTTATGTCTTACAAGTGGATATCTTATAATTATCTACCTGAATATGAAGTACTCTAAAGTTTTGGAATATGAATGTGTGTATGTATTGAATTTGCATGTGTTACATTAGGACGTGCATGTTTTAAATATAAAATCTACTTTCAAAGTACAACAACATTAAATTAAAAGTACGTGCACACAACTATTATCAAATGTACATTTAAATCAAACATGTGTACAATCAAACATCATTCATGTATGTAATTTATATTGAATTCAAACATGATTCATGTATGTTTAATCTATTGAAATCAAGTTCATCAAATTTAAATTAAACATGTACATGTGTATGTAATCTATAATTGAAAGTATTGAAAATTTACAAGTTCATCACACACATGCACATGTATGTAGAGTGAAAGTATATATATATATATATAATGTACATGCATGAAACATCAATCATGTGTGTAGATCAAGTACTGTAAATATGAAACATATGAATCAATCTTGCACGTCAAACATTCTATTAAAATCCCGTCTAGAAATGAAATATAACATCAAACACATCAATCAGTCATGTAGAGTCTAGAAATGAAATATAGTTCATCAAACACAAATATATATATATATATATATATATATATATATATATATATATATATATATATATATATATATATATATATATATATATATATATATATATGAAATATGTCTCTAATCAAATGTGAAAGTGCCTAGGACTCATCATGTCGACTCCTCACTAAGCGGTCACACCCAGAGTGACTATCATGTTGTGAAGGATGTGCAGATCCCTACAAAGAAAGAGATATATAAATTAAAAAACATATAAACATTGTACAAAGATCTTTTAAATTTGATTTAAAATATTGTACAAGAAAACATGTTATAAAGTGTGTACACATAGATAATAAATTAAAAACTCACCTGTCCACTATTGATTGCATCATCGAGTGAGTCCCGACGACGTACATGATCAATACCCAAAGAAGGAGTAACAAGAGGCATATCCTAGTAGACAAAAAATAAATCAATTGATTGAAATTTTGAAAATAAATTTAAGTTTAAAATTGTAACATTAAATACATGTATATAAAATGATTTATACCTGTGTAGGTGGTGGAAACTGATAGTACTCGGATTCACTGGCCTCAATCCTATCAACCAAGGTATCAAGATTTTGCTGTGCCTGGT